>JAXRJS010000004.1:6060000-6100000 GCA_037127375.1 Dione juno | reverse complement strand
TAAAAAATGATTGCGAAAGTCTATTTTTAAAAAGAATATTTTGAATTTGAATTGTGATGGAGATGTAAGGATGTGTGTGACATAAAAATTTGGCCGGTAACCGTTATTTTTATAGTTATCTATATTTAATGGCTCTGAAGTTAAAATATTTATGTGACATCATTGTACTCGCGCGTTGACCTGAAACAATCGCGTTAGTTCTGATCAGTGAGTGAGAAATGCTATTTTACCATAATTAATAGATGCAGTCGTAGCGAAGACAAGTACTGGTTGGAAATTATTTAACACTACTGACTATACTGAATGCTAATAAGGGTTCATTTTGTTACTATATTTTATTAAAATGCGGTATATTTTGTGGCTTCAATATGTCAAAAAAAAAAAGCATATATATACGGGTATATAAGATTAATATATATATAAGAATATTTACCCGTATATATTCATCTTATGAATTTGAAAATATTTTACGAATAAAGGTAAGAAACGAAGTTTGAAAATATAGAACAATTTTTTTATACATGGAATTTTTTATATATTATAATTCTATAAACAATACTTTTAAAATTTATTTTAAAATATTATAAAATAGAGTAACTCTATAGTTTTACTTTATAAAAGTATATAATTTAAAAAAATATATATTTTGTTAAGATTTGTTTCTTCTGTTTACTCGTAGATTGTTTTGTTGCCTTCTTTGACTGTAGACTTAAGGCTGTGATTTTTATGTTAATACATTGAATGTATGTAATAAATTGGTATATTTGAATATATTTGATACTTCATGACTTCGTAATATCGCGTTTGCAGTCAGACGCTGCCGCACGGCGTCACGATGGTTTGAGCAACTTTCACAAACGTAATTTTGACAAACAGTTACCAATGTGTACATAAAATATTAGTGCCCTTAAATACTTAATTTACTTCGTTTGTTCGATGTTACTACACATTTATTAATTAAATTACTCAAATCTCTATCACAAATATATATGTATTTTAAACTAGTGACGCGCTCGCGGCTTCGCCGCTTAAGTGAAATGAATTGCGTTCGTTTCGATATGTAATACGAAATCACATTGTACATGGTCAGCATGCGTACTCTAAATATTTTCAACAAACATTATTTGTATAAATTTTCCTCTCAAATTACGCAATCCATTTTTGAAAATCGTATATACAATGTATTTGTTTCTTTATATATATATTTCTAATTTATTTTCTGAAATAAAAGTAGCCTTAGTTACTCCTTATTACATCAGCTACTTGTTAGTGAAAGTCCCATCAAAATCACAGACACAGAGAGAAAAATTATAAAAATTGTTATTTTGGTATATGTACCGTATATATATTCATATGCACGCAGTAAAAAGCAGTTATTTTTATATTACCAAAAGATACTCCAGTTTAATTTTTTAGTATAGATATTGTAAAATGTATAATATCTTTATTCACTGATCATATAGTAAGTCCTTAGTCTTGCCATAAATATTGTTACAAAGAAAAAAATCTTTTTTTTATTGTACGAAATATTTATTACTATTAATGTGCTAGTTTATTATTCATTATCATAAAACCATTAAAAATATGAAAATCTTTGAGGCCAGTTATCAATAGCACGCACTTTTTCTATGGGAAAATTCTTCACAGCCCATCGTTTGGATTGTTTTAGGGACTCCAAATTATCACGGCGTTTAGAGCAAGCCTTAGCTAAAACTGACCATAATTCATAATTCAGTGGATTAAGAACAAGATTAGATGACGGCCAGTCTTCAGCTCTGATGAAGTCCGGGACGTTCGTTTCTAACCAAGATTGGGTGGATCAAGCTTTATGACCCGGCGCCAAATCTTGCTGAAAGGACCATTGTTGGTTATTGAACTTGGTGTTGTTAAGGGGCTTAACTACCTTCTCAAGAATGGTATCTCGATACACTTGTGCCAATGTTTTGGTAACTTTTTCACAAAAATATGGCTCAGTCGCTCTTTCATAGCTAATACCCCACCAAACCATCACATAAGGCGTATAATGCCCGTTAACTATGTACTCTGTTGACTTATTGGGAAGCTTTTTAAAACTTTCAGCATAAATACGGTAATTTGTATTTGTTTGTTAAAATATTGCTCAGTTGTAAAACTGTTCTATGTTCATCCGTAAACAAAAAACTTCTGTGACCTCCCTTTGCGTACCGCTTGAGTAGCTATTTTGATTTTAACACCCTACACTTTTTACTATACTTACAGACTGCAAGTCCTTAGTCATCTTTTAAAATACGCGACATGGATCTAGGTTCTATTTTCTAACATTACGTGGACGGCCAGATCTTTTTCTGTCACAGACAGAGGTTTCATTCTACTTATCAGTAGCCTCATACACAAACATTTGATTAATATCAAGAGTATGGAGGATTTTAAATATTGTATTTGGCTCCATACCTACTTTATGTAATATGCAATCACAGTGATTCGGTTTTCATTATCACCCCACTCCATTTTAATATCATAAAATATTTTACAATATATTGGCGAAAATAAGAAAACGTAATGAAGAATCGTAAAAAAATAGATTCCAAGTTCAAAAGCAATATTTTGCTTATTTTTAATTGTAACAGTATTTATGGCCAGAGTGTAAATTAGCTGGACTTTTGTATTCTTTAATGAAATATATAAAGATCTGGAGATCTTTAATTTTTTTATGTCGATGATCATCGCGCTGAACAACTTTTGTTAAGATGGGTTTTTCTTATTACATATAATTAAGCTGGTCGATTATGGTTCAGTATCGGGCGTATCTCCAAGCCAGTCATGTACTGTACACAGCCCAAGCCTAATTGCCCATGTCATGTTCAAACCTGTACAGTTGTCCCAGAGAAGTGTACAATACACATATAAATTTATAACTATATATCTCGTATGTTTTTAATAAATAGTGTATAATTAAAACCAACTATTGTTTTGAATTATTCTTTCTTCTTGAATTTTTATGAGATAGGCTTGATGATATTTAATAATTATCTAAATATTAATCTTAAGCTACAACGATTATAATTTTTTTTGGTAAACTTATTAAATAAGCAAAGAAATAAATAAAAAAGCTAGATACATATATAACTATCTCCGCTAACGTAGGTAGTCGAGCGTGAAGAATTAAACATGTACATTTTGAAACTAATGATAATCACAATTATATGGGACAGTAATCACATTGACGAATTACACGATATTTAACACACTACAAATAGATAAGTAACAAGAGCAATCTTAGACCACAAGAGAAGAAACCCTCATTTAATAGAATATCTCTTGTAAGTGATGCTAGGATTACTAAACTTTGATAGTGGAGGTGAACGTAAAAGCATTTTTACGGGGTCAAAGTCAAAATGCTTAAGTTAAGTTAAGAGCCTCAAGCGATGGGCACTCGTACAGTAAATCCATGAAATGCTGAGGAATTCCTTCACGCATTCAGTGGTTCAAATACCAGCAAAAGAATAAGCAAAAAATCTTTTGCTCGATACATAATAACTTAAGACGCGATTTTTGATAATTATTTTTTATACATGAATAATACTATTATGTTTACTTGTACAAATCACATACATACATCCACTAGTTACAATTTAAAACGTAATTAAAGAACATTTTCTCTACAGTAATTTTACTACATTCTAATAAATTAAATTATTATTAATTTAAAATCTTTATATTAACAATTATTGTCCATGCAATTAGGCTACTAATGGTGGTATATTATTGCTTATTTATAATGTACGTTCACAGATCGTGAAAAGAGATCACGTTCAAGGTCAGGGCGGCGAGAATCAGAAAAAACAAATAAACGTAGTACGTCTGAACGATATTGGACCGGTGGAAGGGAAGAAGATGGTCACGAAAGGACAAGGCCAAAGCATGCCCCGACGCAACACGATGGCAAAGGTATATATACATATATATACATTCATATATATACGTTCAAACTAATATTCTTAATTTTTACCTAACTTGGCATTTATATTGACAATTTCTTATATGTTAAGATATATTTTATTATATTTTCAGCATTTCAAATCAATTCTATACTTAAAATTACTAAATGAATGTTTGGTCAATAGCATGTCTATTTAAACTAAAACTAACAAATATAGATGTATAATTTGTTGATATAAAAATTATACTTTAATATAATTTACATATGTCATTCTGTATATATAGATGGGCAGTCTTTACAAGATATGGACATATCTCCGGACCGCAGCACACCGCTGTCTGAGAACTCGTATGGGGCGCGGGAGACCGTGGCGCGCGGCGACGCCAACGCTGTTCCCCCCGTCGTCGTACTTGACAACTCTAATCAGCCGGTGATTGAATACTTTACCTTCTCTTTATATTGTTTTATTTTTTATACATTTTTAGAGAGTTAATTAATCTTTAATCACTTTATTGATTATCGTATACCGCGAGTCATTACTTCTCTTTACCACCAGTATAGGTATGATTTGCAGTTATACCGCCATTGCAGCTTAACTGCGACGACTATCCCAAAGGCTATTGCTGCAATAAATGCTTATCTAACCCCGATACTAGCTTGGGCCGAATCTTTTGATCTCCTAGTAAATCCACGAAAATCTCAAGCAATCATCATTGGCAGTTACAAGCTATGAAGTAAAATAAATTGGAATTCAATGCCAAAGATCTATCTATACTCGGGAGTTAAAATTACATATTGTGATAAAGTTAACAATTTGGGCCTTACTATTGCCAGTAATTTGTCTTGGGCTCCGCATATGAATGATGTCAGCAGGCGCATAAATTTTTCTTTCCATTCTCTTAAGCGTCTCCAAAATTACCTTCCTCATAAGACCCAAGTTATGCGTACGCAAGCTCTTCTTTTACCTTTTACCCAAGCTATTCTCGACTTCGCTGATGTTTGTTATTTGGATGTGACCGGGGAGCTACTTAATCAATTAGAGTGCAATCAAAACTTCGTCATACGATTTATTTACGGTCTGCGTGAGTATGACCACTTTTCCCAATTTCGATATCCTCATACCTTTTTAAAATTCTTAATTACCAGAATTTTGAGTGCTACCTTCGTTCCCACTTTAATGTACTTCTCAATACTACACGCTCAAGGCGGTCGTGTGTCATACTAACACTTGACGTACTTAAGATGAACACAATTTTTTTCCAGAATTTCTTCTCCTTGTATGCCGCATCTTTCTGAAACCGATTTCCTAAATCCATCCAGAAGTCTTTTTATTAAATCTTTCAAATCTCAAGTGAAAAAACATCTTCTTGCATCGATAAATTTATAATAAGTTAATATTAAATTAGTCGTAATATTTCGTCAAATATTGATGTACCATTAATCCCTATCCCTACTAATTATAAAGAGAATGTAACCCTGTCTGTCTGATATGTTTTCACGCCTAAACCGCTGAACCCATTTTGATGAATTTTGGTATAGAAATAGATGTCACCTTAGGCAAGACATGGGCTATTTTTTATCTCGATCCTGTAATTATGTATTATGTAATGCGTATGAAGCGCGGGGTGCAGCTATGTATCGCATAATTCAAATACTTACATAATATATGCTTACATAATATACTTTCTGAAGGATATGTGGATATGTGAAACTATGGAGCGCTTATTTTTCGTATTAGTTCAAAAACTTAGTAAATAAGGCGTAAATAAATCGAAATAGTTATAATGACCTCTAGCGGTAAGTAAATAATTCAGTCGTTATTTGATAGAATGCCATCCATTGGTAGTTAGCTTAAAATCATTTTCGAAAAACATTATTGATAAAATCTGTAGAACCTTTTTAACATGTTTAAGTGCATTTACAATATTTGCCAATGCGTCGTTATTCATAGTAATGAAATTTCTGGATCACGCTAGCAAGATTTTTTGTCATTTGTACTAATGTCGATATACTCGTATCTTAAAATACTTCTACTGACCATAGATGAAATTGTCGCAGTATTAACGTTTGGAAATTCAATTCTGTTCATTGAAGATATTAAAAATGTATTATTTGAGTCGGTTTATATATCGTTGATATAACGTTATTGTTAATATAATCTTAAAAATCTACCCAAAGAACATTTTTGATTGTATGTTTATTTATTTGCAAATCTCCCAAAAACTAATGGACAGAACAGAGCAGTTTACTTTAATAAAATTAAAGATCGATAAAGTCAAATTACTTTGATCACCTATTGGTGTTTGTTATATATTACTTACTAAACCTTACTAATTACCTACTAAATGAAATTAATTAATTTTGACACCGTATTAGCTTAGAGCCGAAATCAATTTATAGAATAGTTGTCGTCCTGGCGTTTAATTAGGTTTCCGAAGTAAAAATAAAGAAGGCGAATATTCACTTACGTTGATTATTCGCCAGTGAAGCTAAAAATAGATTTTGTCGTTAAAATAACTTATTTTTGTAACTAATATAAAAGATTCAAATAATATTTATTGTGTAGTATTTATATTATTTTAAACATTATAAACATGTTAAAAATAGAAAGTAAAGTATTTTTTGCACAAGAAACGTAAACATTGTGTATACGATGTGATTTAATAATAGACAAAGTAATTCTAAAATAAATCCGAGAAAATCCAAGAACGAACGACAAACGAACGCGATTCAGTTTATTTAAGCGGTCGAAACCGCGAGCGGGTCGATAGTGTATTTATACTTATGTTTATTATATAAATTGTGCATGTATTTAATATTTATTTATGTTTATATCTATATTATTACTTTATATATTGTATTATTTAAAAATGTATATTTATAAAAAAGAAACTTATTATTTATTTTAAATTTAAACAAATATTAAATAAAATAAATAATAAGTAAATTCTCCGTTTTGTCTCCTCCGCTGTTTTGCGCTTTTCCAATTCCATGGGTTAACTAAATTTATGACTGTGTTTTTGTTTGTATATGTAGTGCAATAAAGAGTATTAAATAAACATGATGGGATGATGTAGCAGAATCTCATGTACAGCTATTTTAACACCACTTCTTTTGGTTTAACTAAAATTAAATTGATTGTGATTTTTTTTGTGAATATTTTTTTAGAGAAATTTCATATTTAAAATCTCCATGAACAAACATTGTGAACTAAATATAATAACTTGTACAGAGTGGCTCTCTGTTGGCGGCGGCGCTTCCGCGCATCGTGGGCACGCTGCCTACGCTGTCCCTGTCCGCGCCGGTAGCGGGGCCCAGCGCATCGCCCGCCAGTGGCGCCGGCACACCGCATCGCGACGCCGGCCCGCCCACGCCCACGCACTCTGAGAATATCGATCCACACGCGCCCCCCATACACCTGGACAACGCGCTACCGAGGAAGAGTGAGTGTCTTGCGAATGTTTATATTCTTGTAATGGTGCATGTACGTACATTGTACATGCTTGGTAAGGCTCGGTAAGCCACCACAAGCTCCAAGCGCCGAAGAGTAAGTATGTCGCAAGCGGTTGACACGACCTGCCTTTGATTTACAATCTTCACTTCGCGACTATATTTACTAAAGTATAGAGTATGGTGTCTTTAATAACCTAATCGTATTTAGTAGAGCCATACCTATATTTAAATCGGGTAGTACATCCGATCCCAATAATTTTCGACGTCTATCGCTGTATTAAGTCAAATTTTAGAAAAAACATAGTTTAACTTTAATATTAAAGCATTTTAATTTATATAATCTCATGAATGATAAACAATATAGCTTTATTAAGAGTTACTTTACTAGTGACTTAGGGTCTTAGTCGACATTGGTCATGAAGCTATACAATTATGTCACAAGAGGATGTGCACTCAATCTTCTTACCTCTTATTCAGCTAATAGACTAGAGAGGGTTGATGTGAATGCCAAGAAATCTCCTGGGTCAGTATGCCATGAATGCCAACAAATCTCATGGGAGTCCAACAGGTGTCTATTCTTGGTCTTTTCCTCTATGATCTATACACAATTTAAAATAATTGTAAAAAGGCGTTTGCTTGGTAAAGGTTATTATATAATTAATGATTAATTATTTATATTATTTATAATTAATCCCTGTACGAGAAACTTCAAACTTTTTTCCTACTTCCAACAGAGTATTTTACCGCTTTAGTTATATATATATTCTCTTATATACTAAGTTTTTTAAATAAATAAATATGATGCTATTTATTACTTTACTACTAACATAACGACAACATCTGTGTATTTAATTAAATTATAATCAATATTTTCCCTTTGCAGTGGAATGCCTCGGCAGCTACTCGTCGGTGGTGGGCGGGTCGTTGCAACACGCGCCGCCGATGCTCACCCCGTCCCTCGTAAACTACGTGCGCGCGGACCTCACCTCTCACGTCAACGGTTGGCCCGCTGACATATTGGAGAAGCAGGTACCTGCATGCTAATATTAGAAACTACTAGAGGGATAGTCCAATTATCGAGGAAAGATATAGGGTATATTAATTATTTCAACTTTCAATCCACTGTACTTGCAGTCGGAACTACCTCAGCCGTGTGTCAGGTGTCATACACAACTCTTAGTTATTTTTGTCTACAACGGAGGCGAAGGCGCAGGCCTTACTAATGCTTACAAAACCTAAACGATCTTAGCTAAATTCTCTCTTCCTTCCCCACTGAAAAAATATAATACAAATATAATTTATTTCCACTTGAGGTCATCGTGGCGCAGTCGGACAGCATTTGTATATGATGCAATGTTTATGGGCCCCGATGCTTATTAGGAGAATCATTATTATAATATATTTTTAACATTGTTATGGTCTTATACATTGATATAAAATACATATTATTACAAAAACATTTCTTTGATTTCTCCAGGCTAATAAATTCACAGAGGAGGCGTACCAGCTGGGCTGCCTTCAGTGCACGCGGGTGTCCGCCGAACTCAAGTGCTCGCGCTCCGTGGTGCGCCACACCGAGATACAGGCGACGCTTCAGGAGCAGAAGTATGTATTTGTTTTTATAATTTACATATTTCGTTTTTATAACATATTATTGACATGAAATATAGTGGTACTAAATATATGAAATGTTACACCATTGATCATATACATACATATATACAGCCTGTATACTCGCTTGTATGATGTTTTATTTTGATATTTTATGTTTCTATCGTTTTAAAAAATGTGAATGATTTTATATTTTAATAACTATATGCAAAATACCTTATAATTTACTTTGCGAAATATTTATATATTAATAGTGTTCTACATACATTGCTGTAGCGAAAATGTAATATAAAAAATAAATGAAATACAAATCATGATTCACATTTTCATCAAAGTTTAAATTTGACTTAATGAAACCTAAATATTGCACTGCTGGATGAAACATATGTATCATATTTATTTCTTTTAATTTTTATAACTAATAAAAATAGCATTGATTGTACATCATGAACTACTACACAACATATTTAACTTTTTAAATTTTCATACTACTAATTTAAGCTTGAGTTAAAAATAACAACTATTGAATGCTTTAAAACTATTAAAACGTTTTCTATTGTTATTTGTTTATTTGTATATTAAAACTGTATAATTAATGTTAAAACTTAAAACTTTATAATTGGGTTAGCGAACTTATTAATTTAATTTTTTATTATATTTAATGACTGCTGCTGAAGCGATAAGTACAAATACTAATTACTTCAGGATATTATGTTTTCTATGTAGATATTTTTATAGTGGTATTGATGTAAATGAGACTAGGTACTTCATATATTAAACATATGTTAGTTGTGTTGGATGTGTTGAATTGTTGCGTATATATAAATGTGTGTTATAGGATAATGTACCTGCGGCAACAGATATCGCGGCTGGAGGAGCTAAAGTCACAGAACTCGTTTATGTCCGAGGACTAGGGTCTGTGGTGGGGGGCACGTCCGCCCGCCGTGCCCCCCACCCGGACCCGGACCCGCACCTGCGCCCGCACTCGCGCCCGCAACCGCACTCGCGCCCGCACCCGCACGCGCGCCCGCACCGCGCACGCCCGCGCGACGCCGTTGTCGCCGCGCGACGCCCGCGCAAACATTCATTCCGATGACTGCGATGATGCGTGTGTTGTGTGATTCCATGTTCAATTGTAAGCGGTCGACTATAAGGGTACAGTGTTTTGTAACGTGTTTTATTGTAAACAATTAAATTATTGAAAAACATAACGATACTTTCATACAAAGCAAATATCTTATTTCTATGATTTTTATTTCATTGTAATTGAAAACGCATCGTTCGCGCCACTCGCGCCCATTGTTTATTTCTGACCAATCAATGTATAAACTTTGTAAAAACCAAGTATTTTTAATAATTCTAGTTAAGTAACCAGGACTTGGTATAGTTTATGTTAGTTGATTTTTATTGAAAAATCATATAAGGATAAGCGCCGTATCACACCTAGCTACGAGCAATATCAGATCCGGACAATGACGCTTAATGTGTTAAAGTAAACTAATTAACGGAGCAAAGAGGAAATCGAACAAATCATATATTTTTTTAATAAATTTTCCCGAAATCGTATTAAGCGAATTGAATTGATAAATTGTGCGAAAATTTGTTTAAAAGTTTTACCACAATATATCGGTTATAATAAACGCTGTTGTTGTTATCATTGCAAGCAAAGAAACTTGCATTGTTATAATGTTAGTGAAAATTATGCAAATATATCCCGACGGCGGCTTGGGTTGCCTTACTATATTTACTACGTATACTAATGTGTAGGCACAAGTAGTGCGCATAATGACAACGTAATGCACGTTGTATGTTCCACTAGACTAATGTTCCATTCGCGATCTTCCAAATAAGAATTGTAGAGTAGAAATGAACACCCAATCGTTATCCTAAATATATATATATATATATATATATATATACATATATATATATATATATATATATATATATATACATATATATATATATACATAATATATATATATATATATATATATATATATATATATATATATATATATATATATATATATATCCGAAATATATTATTTTTTTTATAAAATCTGTGGAAACACGAGCGTTTTGAATTTCAAATTCTGTAAGTATTCTTTCTCTTATGGTTTTAGTTATACGGCATATTTTGTTAAAGATCGAGTAAATGACAATAGACGAGGTAATTGTTAAGCCAATAAGCTGATTCTTTCAACGGTGGATGTTTACTGCCGAAATCTTTTTTTATAAACGTCATTTATCATTCATATACGCCGCGTTCATATTATATTTAATATCTTACATAATGCCAATGAGAATGTATATAAGCAATTTAGAATTGAAATAAATGTATTTTAATAATGTTATTAATTATATTGATAATTAATTAAAATGTGTATGTCAATTTGCTCTTAGAAATATGAAAGAGACGCAGACGAGCGTGAGATTTCATACGTTTGTTACGATTTGAACTGCGACACCAGCCACTGCCGCCAGTAGCTAGATGTGATAGGTTTGACGCGACGGTCGCGACTAAGCATAGCAATAGGTAGGTAAAACGTCTCCGATCTTAGGTCTTTATAATTTTTTTACGATAGATATAATAATAAATCGATTGTACTGCTGATTCAACACCAATCTTCGTATAATATAATGCGGAAAAAGAAATACGAAATACTGTGATAGCGGGTTCACGTTCATATGTATGCTAGTGAATAATTATACTGTAAATAGGTCTGTACGGAGCAGTGCCTGGAGGTAGGCGCGTCGCGACTATAGATATATATTTGTATATGGCGAGCACGGCCGTCTACCGCAACGTATTCATTCTGTGACATCGTGACATTGTTTTCTGATATTGTTCGAAATACAAAGATTTAACCAGTTAAATAAATCAGTTTCAAATAATGGTATTAGTCTCAATTGCCTCTCCCCAAATCTCACCGTATTCAGATGTATAAACATGAACACTTTCTAACAGCAGTTTTAGATATTTTAAATATACCTAAGTGTTAGGTTAAGTAGCAATTTTGATTTGTTGATTATTATTGTTTAATTGAAATGTCGTTATATCAACGTTCACTAGGCAGTTAGAGAAGATACTTTTTTACAATTAAATAATTTTTGTATACTTTGATTTCATCAATTTGGTTAAATTTAATTTGTAATACATATGAGTTTATAAATTGTTTAATAATCATTCTCTAACTGCTCCTTCTTTATTATTTGTGTAAATGTGTCAGAATCATTAAATTTATATAACTTTATTGTTTCCTTCTATTTCATTGCTTAACTTTCTTATATTACGTTGAAATGATTATACCGCCATATGAAGGACACCAATATATTATATTAGTTCCTATATCACTATATTTTTGACAACTTCCATCATTTAAATTGTGCAAATTTTTAAATAATGGAAGCTCAGATTCCTGTATCGACCGACTTATGTCAATTATACTTAACTTTATCTCACGAATAATGTTTTATCTATGTAACACCAGAATGTAAAAATAAAAATTCGAAATGAGTAAAAGAAGGAACAATAAAATCAGGTGAATGAGACCGGCTTATTTTTTCGCTTAATTTTTTTGGTTACAATTGTTTTATTGCAAATTGTATGGAGAGCTAGACCTAATTAAATTATACATGGAGTATGTACCTGCAATAAATATATTTTTCTCTTCAGACTATTGAATTGACCAGTTCAAGTAAGCTCTCACTTTTCACTTAACCTTTATAATTTTGAGAAATCTTATCTCAATCGTTCTGTCAGTCACTAAAGTACTTACTAAAGTAGCGGCACAGTATTTATTATATAGCTGACTTTATAATAAACAAACACGTAAGTAAAACACACAGCTGTATAATAAAATATTTAATGTATCTAATCCGTGATCTGAGTAAGCAGCGCGGTGCCGCGTATGATCCAGAAGTCAGAGTGCGCGTTAGAAGGCAAGAGCACGGGCAACACGAAGTTAGTACTGTGGCCCGTCGTGGACAAAGTGCCGGCGCGCTCCGACGTCTTATAAAGCGGCGCCTCGTACCGCGGGTCCGGTTTGGGCAGTGACAGGACAGGCTCAAACCACACCACCGGCAGGGGTGGGTTCATTTCCCCTGAAAAGAAAATATAAAAATCTTAGGCGTTATTACATTAATAAAAGCTTTATGCTTGTTCATCTTAGTGTAGTAATTAATAAAAGTAAGCTTATGAGAATATTGTTACATTTTAACAAAGGTATGCTTTAATATTATTGTTTTTTTAATAATATTGTAAACGTGTTACAAAAGTTCTTGCTTACAAACCCGACACCCAGATTTTATTTCAGAGTTTAGTTAAAAACTGAACTGTAATAACAATTACTATTATTTGTAGCAAGTAATTGAATGAAAAAAAAACAGCAGAAAATATAGATACCTGGCAAAGCATCAACAAGTAAATTATTTTTCGGATCCCAGCGGCCCGCGTCTATAAATAAGCCGTGTATGTTGATGCCGTCCTCCGGCTTCTCCAGGATACCGAATACATTGGCATCATCATCCTGTGTATATACTCAAGATTGATATCAGAAGATTTCTGTTAAGTTATAAATTATAATATGTTTCGACCGGAAAATGTAATTGCATTTCAGGCATTACCTTAATTTTCTTTTTGTTATGTTTAAACACGTCCTCCTGCGACAAAAACAATTTTAACGGGTGGAAATCAAACTGCAAGGCGTCTATGGGAACATGGTAGCGACGCGCGTACGCCTGTAGCGCGCCCGTCAGCAGCCCCTGCGGGAAGAACAGCCCCGATACCCAGCTGCTCGGCTGCGACCCTTCCACTAACCATTTCTGTTTTATAAATAATTTTATTTATACACTACCTATTTATTACAATTCTTTTGGTTATTATGTTGTTAATGAACTGAAATGAAATGTTGGTTAGCTGTTGAAATCAAACTAAAGTAATTGATTTTAGACCTGTGCCTGATATTCACATTGATTAATAGTATTGATAAATCAGTATTATGAGTTATACATTAGAACAGATTTTGTTAGCTAAGCGAAAAATTTACAAGATTTCTTATTTTTTGCGATAAAGGCTGTGATGAGTAAGATTTATTTTGGCATAACTAGATAGGCAGAGAGTATACATACTACCGATACCAAGACACTTTTTAGAGATAGAAATATTGTGTGCCCAGTGTCGAAATAAATACAATAAATCAAATCTCCAGAGGGTATCGAAACACATAAGCACCGCGCTTATAGTCGAAGTCAAAACAGCAGTATAGTGGCGTAGTGGTATTTTGATACATATTTCCTTGTAATCAGTATCTCAAAAGGCAGAATATGAGAATCTTTATATAAATTCAACAGTCACTATTGAATGCAACACTCCAAAATTATACTTCTTCTAAAGTATTAGATTATATGAACAAAAAAATAGATGATATACATATGATGAAAATGGATATTATGGATATTAAAAGGATTCCTTTTCTTTCTTTTCAAATAAAGGAAAGGGTATAATTTTAAATGACAAATTTGTAGGTAGTTACTACCAGGAGTACCTACATCAGGGCCGGATTTAAGAGGGGAAAACCGGGGCAAATACAAAAAGATGCAAGCTCTTTATTTTACAAGATCATTCAGTAGCGTTTGTATCATGTTTTGATCTTTCACTAAACATACAGTTACTTTTGACTTCATCCTAAATTTAAAGACGGATTTACAGGTCCCCAGAAATATTAGATTATATCTAAAATTATCCGAAAAACTACTAGACCGTTATATCAGTGATACTACTTAGTAAAGATGCAGTATCAAAAGCCAGTGTCATGCTTAAAGCATCTATACTGATTTCAGAATATCCCATGAACATATCATCTGATAAGGAGCAAAAATATATAGTAAAACACATAGCAAAGTATCTTGTACGTACGAGGAGTGGTCTTGAAACAAGTTTATTTGTAATTTTCAGAACGACATGATGGCGATTAAATGCAACAAATAAAATATTACAGGTTTCAAAATATATGTGCATATGCTGTGCATGCATAACAATCGTTAATACAAATTGTGAAATACGGAAGAATACGTAAAATCACGCAATATGATGAGAAGTGTGAAACAAATTCGCTCGATTATGAAAGCACAAGATAAAAAATTTTCGCCAATACGGGACCTCCTTTTAATAAAATCAATGACGTTTCGTTTTCATAATAAATTACAGTTGGCTTGTATTTAATTTTATAAGTTGGTAATAAATATTTTATATTATTATGTCAAATTATTCTTTTTATTCAGAAAATAAGGGAGATAACTAAACTAAACTAACCTAACCTAATCCACTCCCACTTCATTGTTGCCCCGGGGTTTCCACATATGCAAGTCCGGCCCGACATACATTAAAATTAAACACGCAATTAGAAAATAATAGAAAAGAAAATGTGGCCGATACACTCAGTTTATCAGGTTGCCGAATTAATAGATTAAATTGTTGGCAGAATACGTCACTGTCTCAGGTAGAGTAGTAGTAGCAGGTCCACGTAGTAACCCAAGGTAGATACCCTTTCAAACCTAATTTCTTAATATCCATATTTGTGCATCGAACTTGTGTTCCATATAAAACATGGTACACGAGTAAATGCTGAATATATATAGTTATAGATTTAGCCCTTGCTCTGCATCTCGTGTTGCCGGCTAGCCGTGGGCGTGGTCAATAAATCAATACTGCACAGTCGCAGTTGCTGATTTTGCATTTCATTCCATTGCGCATTGATTTATAGTTCCTGTTTGACTTATTTGACACACATACATACATCCTTTGGTTACATCCATTGGTTTGAGAGCGAGTAAATATATGCATGTATGATATGAGCGAGAGACAACGAGCGAACGAGACAACAAATAAACAGAATGGTTATTTTCCCTATTCATTACATCCAAATCGCCAAGATCCATTTCGTTATGGATATTTTTTTATTCTGAATTTCGACGATATCCACTCCAGTGTTTGGATGTAGGTAGGGTAGGCTTAGGGAACCGTAGGAATCTAGTGTTAAGACACTCTGTTCCCCACTTTTCACTTTTTCAGGCATTGCGTATTGAGTGGCAGAGCTCAATGCCGCGCTTTTTGCCTTGTTACCAGAGCGAAGAAAATAAAAATCATTCATACAGACAGGTAGTTAACAGGCGGAGGCTATGCCTCTGCGCCCCGGCGTCCCTCACTGTGGGTTTCAGTAATTGAAAAAATATTAAAGAGCTCGATGCATTATTTATTACCTAAATTAAAATTATTTTCATTTCCTTTCATGGCGAGATAATATGTGGCTTCGGTTGCCTAACTCGGCCGTGGAAAGTGGAGAACAGTGTACTCAACACTAGATACTTACTGCCTACCCTGGTGTGTTCGAGAGACGTGTGTAGCATCTACAGACGTACAGTTGGCAAACCGACAGTAAGGAAGTCATGCAAGAATGCAACTTCACTGACTAACCAAGTTTGAATCTATTAACTGTAGAAATAAACTGATTTATTAATGTATATAGGGCCAGATCTTTCAATAGATTATAAATAATTCTCTCCTATTTCTACACACACACACTGTCGTGTTTGGTACACATTTATAAACATATTGCAAAGTTCTTAAACTTCTCACGTAAACTATTACTGTCCATTATATTCTCATGATATAAACGTATTAAATACTTTTCTTAAATTGAGTAAGGTAAAAACCTTACTCAATTTAACAAAAGTATTTAAAAAGTTTATATTTATTTTACGAATATATACTTAGATGTTCATATCTTAAAATTAAAGTTATCGTATTAAAAGTGTTGTGAAGTATGATCAATCTATTTTGAAAAGAATAAAAGAAAAAAAATAAACAAATGACCTCCATGAAATCAATTCGAAGGGTAAGGTCATGTATCCAACTAGCGAGTGTCTTGAGTGAGTTGTACCCGCGGCGATGCCACATCTCGGGGACTTTGTTGTTGAGGAATGCATTGAATACTTCTTCATACGCCTCGGACATCACAACCACGCCCTAAAATTATAAATCAGTTGTAATTTACCATGTATTTATCAAACAACATATAGGCAGGTAGCTCCTACTTAGGACTAAGTAGGAGCTAAAATCTATTTGACATCTTTTACAAACAAACATGCATTTCACAGGGATGCTCTTTGAATAGAGGTAAAATGCAATTGCTGGAAGCCGTCGGGGAATTGCGTAAAGTTCTTAATATACAATATTGTATTTTTTGTTTTTCCAATATAATATGAGCTCCCTCTGGCTCTTTATTAGTATAGGTTATTCAATTATCGTCAGCGGGCTGCGGGAGGGCAGCTTTCACCAAGCGCATGTCTATTTTGCGCACGCTCAGTAACCCGGCTCCCCTAGCGTGAGCTTACATCGATCGGTCGACCTGCGGTGTTGCTAGGCAATATAAGTGTATACCTACAGGTTAGCTTTTGTACAGGACTATTCTACAATTTGTAGCAATGTTAAGATAAATTTCAGTTTTCAAATAAAGTATCGTGTCCAAGTAGGTATGAATTATGAAATGATTTATTTTGTATACGTTTGACAAACGTATTAGATATTTAGTGTAATTTTGTAGTTATCAAGTTGTAACAAAAGTTTTTTTTAGTAAAATAGTTTCTATATCATATTCTTTAATAATTAGCATAGTGTCAATAGTTATTTAGTACTTAACTACTCAGTATTAATTAAAGCCAGGTGTAGAAATGCAGGGTTGGTCCGTCACCGCTCACCCCAGAATTTTGTTTAACGAAAAAATAATGTAAAATACCCTAACAGATCAGTACAAGATCAGTTTTAGATTTGAAATAACGTGACTCGTCAACTGCTTAGATTCTAAAAAGTTTGGGAATTATAATAATAGATACTCATATTACCAACTAAATATAATTTTATCTGTAGAGATAAATCTCTTGGTTCTAGATAACATCTTTGATCTTTTCGTGTTTGCTAGTTATTAAAATGTTATGTTATGTCGATGGTGTTGGACGGCAAAATGTCGCCAAGAAGCTTGCTGCTGCTGATGCTGTTAAATTACATATTCAAAATAATATAAAGATTTGCATAACTTACTTTAATAGCTTTCTGAAGTTCATTAAGCGAACTATGTATAAGCGATAGAAGAATGTTGAATCTATCGGTTTCATGAAGCAAGACTGTCGACAACGAATGTAACTGTCCCATGTCGTCTGGCACCATGAGTTTTGGGTTCACAAGTGCTTTGTCCACTTTAGTCACAACTGTTGCGCGGGTTTGTTCACAAATACGCCACACTATTTCATCGGGCGTGTCTCCTCCACCACCACCACCGGCTCTAGGTTGTACATCTACTATGGACTTTATGAGGGTCGTTGTTTCTTTACTCTAAAGAAAATAGTTATATTATGTTAATTTAACATAAAAATTATGTAATCATACATAAAGTATAAATATGAACTTTTTTATATCCCTAGTTCAAGGCTGTCCAGCCTGGGCACACATTTTACTTTTAAGCACTTCTGCGGGACATACATTGAAAAAAAGTTTGGTAACAAATTTAAAGTAAAATTAAATTAGAAATATTTTTTGAGGTCAGAGTTAAGAATACTTTTTTAAGTTTTTTTTAACATATGTTGAACCATAACCATATCGGTGAGAACAACTATTTTAATATAATTGATTGAGTTTTCACTAATTATAATTAATTAATAATATTAATTACTAATTATATATAACTAAGATTAATATTATTAATTAATTGTAATTTGTGTAAACTCAAACAATTATATACTTTGACTAAACATTATTAATGACAATGACAGAGCCATTGGTCAATTTCTGTTCCCTGGACAACCAATTGTGTCCGTATGCGCATACGGACTGTTACTTTTCAAATGCCTTGGCGGGCCACATTGCCAATGTGGTCCGCTAAGGCAGTCTGGGGTTAGATTGCCTTGCCCTAGCCTGACTGGGCGGCATTTCGATTCTGTGAAAATGTTTTGTTTTGTTTTGCTTAACTGATACTTAGGTATATTTAAGTTTAAAATATTATATATACTATTTATAACTAAGTTAGTATCTCACTTCAAACGCAATATTAGCGTTATCGTGCATTCCAAACACTTCAGGATCTTCAATAACCGGCAGGGTGTCGATGTAGTCTCGCACAGCATTAAGCTTGTCTAGTCTGGGACAGTAGTAGATCCCAGAAGGAGAGTACGTGTAATTCTCCTCGAGTGTAGGCGGTGAGAAAAACTGTTTTAATATTGTAGTGAGACATCGCTGATCCCACATATCCGTTACTCGCCCTCCATACGTAATTTGGCCTATTATACATAAAAAATATTTTAGTGGAGTGCCGTATGATTTATAACTCGGAATCTAGGGATGGTCAATGATTTTTTTTATAAACTTTTGAATTGTGTTTTTAACAACATGAAAAAGAAAGAAAGATAAAATAAAAAAATATGCGACATTAATTTTTTTTTAAATTGTTACAATAAATTTTTCAAAATTGCCTTTCATATTTATACATTTAAAGTTATATTTTTAAAACATGAATTATTAAATACTTATCCGTAGATCTAAAGGAACTGTAAAGGAGGAAGTGGAGATAATTATACAAGTGACCACAGCAACTAGATATGTTAAATATGCAGCGATTTACTTATGTACTTGTAATTATAAGACGTATCTACTTGTGTACATACGAGTACATACGTCTATACAATACGTCTTTTAATTACGTCTATACAATTAAAGTAATTACACTATAGTTTTCATGAAGTGCAATGATGATAACTGTTCTAATCTTCATCTACAATCCGCAACAAAGACATAGATGACGACGACGGTAATGAATAATATTGTTATAATGCATATTAAGTTTATAATATATATTTTTTGCTGAAACTCATTATTCTTCGCAAAATATTATTAAATTACCATGTTAAGTTACTATGCAAATATTATTTATTAAGTATTTAATTAAAATATATAAAAAAATATGCTTTCACTTTGTTCTTCTCATTTTTCAAAAAAATGTTGAAAATTGTTGTAGTCAAGAGCGGGCACTTCTTTCTTATTGGCTTCTTTTCCTGATTTTGCTTTTTACAATGTAGTCCAAGAGTTTTTAAGAAAATTCATTGTCATTGATTTTTATGTCTTACAGCCAGCACTCCACTATTTTAAAAGTGGCGGTGTCGAGAACAGTCTTCTAATTGTAAGCGCGAAGAATGTGTGTTCGACAAACAATTAGGTTTATTCTCATTAGATAGATTTATATTTATCACCACTTAACATACAATCGAAAGCACACAGATAGATAGTGCAATATGTTAATTGTAGTTTCTTTTACACTTGTTTTCTATTCTCATAATATTGGTAAGTTTGAGAGTATAAGCCGGCTTAGATTAGACTACGGCCAGCAGGAGAAGGGCAGCAGCATTTTTCATATCATTAGGAAGTCCCCGACCCCGGTACGGTAAAGGGTGCGAGGAATCATTACCGACACGGTAATCTTTGAAGGTAATCTTTCAGGTACCTTATTAAGATATCGAGAGGGCGGCGCGAGATGTGTCGATACCAACAGTCCCTAGGCGGTGTCCGAGACTGTTGGTTCTTTTACACATTCATATAACGAAATGGAGTCTACGCATGAGGCAACAAATGTTAATGCATGATTTTAGAGATACCCGTAACAGCTGTGGAAGCGTTGCGGATTTCCATTAGCCAAATGTTGATCTATTTCATTGAGAAGGATATTCCCTATATGGTAAACTTTATCTTATTGAAACCTCAATAGTGGAAGTGAATCTGAATGAGTCAGGTATTAAAGAAGATATATTTTATCATGCTAACGATGAGAAAAATATTCAATGATGTCTCTGTGATCAATTAGATCAAAATAGGGAGTGAATACCAACATGTAAAGAGGCACATTATCTTTTTTTTCCCTCCTCCGCCTGAACTGGAGACTTCTTGTATCTTGAGGATGTCCATAGATGTGTAAGTATAAACGCATAGTCTGGTTTACTGGTTTACGATTTAGGCACATTAAATATTGGTATTAAGCTAGGAAAATCTCGCTCTGAACAATACCCGTCCAAGTCTAATCCACTTCGTAGATGTGGACGATTTAAACGGGTTAAGCTAAAAAATCCACCATACTAAAATAAAGAACTTCCCCGCCGAGATACTACGATACATGGAACAGAGCTGCGATATGAGGTTGCAGGACTCAGATGATGCCAGTTGTTATAGGCGACAAATAGGCAATTTCAGTAATAGATAAGACCATTCCAGAGTACTACCGGTTGAGATAACGGAAAACAATGCTGAAAGATCTCAGTATTATTTACCAAAGAGCAGATCTTAACACCTTGCTGACCAGTAACCTCGTCTTTTCAAGCCCTAATGGAGCGGACTGGTGACGATTTAACTCATCTTTTTATGCCCAACCGTTGCTGACCGGTGAAGAGTTAACTAGTCATTGCATTTACACTCTATTGGTGTGATAGAGGTTCAGTGGTTTCCTTCTTCCTTATAGTAAATATTATTCTTGGCAGGTCAGGTTTTTATTTCTTAAGCTTTTTTGCTAGATTAAATTGAATTAGTAAGATAAATTTGGCCGGCAAGAAAATGTTTTCCTGTATATGATTAAAGTGAAATTTTAAATACACTTTTAGTTTTGATTAAAATGTATTTTCGTACAATTTACCCAATATTAGTATCAAATGAAAGGAAACGTAAGGAACATGTAAGTTCTGGTGAGCCCCTACTAATATCGGGAATGTGTCACCAACAGCAGTTCTAACCATAGAAGTCGAGTCGTACTTGTCTCAATAAAGGCTCTCGGAATCCCATAATATCACAATGCCTACCAGATACACTGACAGGGAACACAGTCAAAGGCTATCTGCAGGTCTAAAGAAGCTACAAGTACAGGTCTTTTTTTTCCCTGTATGCGTCAATAGTGCCCGAACCTGGCAGAAATCATTGGCACTCCTCGTTAGTACACTCTTCAAATACCTTCTTTATATGATACATGATGACATAGTGTTAATGTCCCTATTACTATAACAATGTGGCATCCTTCTAATTTCTAATAATAAAAATTCAAATTATGGTAACCGTGGTCAGTAAACATGACCAAAGTTTCGACGTTTCTATTTGAGGGTCTATTTTTGAGGGATATCCACCCTTCAATGGGAATATCGTCGTGTCCCACACAACTTTCCCGTTCTTCATGTCTCCTAGACAATTTCAAATTTTGTCAAGATTTATGAAGTAGCAACTCCATTTTTCTTATGCAGGTGCGTAACTATAAAGCAGCTCGCCCTGGGACTCTCGCAAGAAAACACATTTTGCGATATCTTGCATCACTTTTCCTTAAGCACGTACTAATTTGTATATGAGTTTCTCTGAAGTTTCAAGTTTATCATATAGTGGTGATAAGCTTTCACTACGACAACTATTTATGTACTCCTCTATATTGAGGAGAGTAGTCCTTAAAAGTTGTCAATTTATCATGAATCACCTACATCTTGACGTTTCGATGTCTCCTTGTCGATGCACGTACTTGCCTAAAACTGCGAAGAATTCTATTCCAATCAGTCTGAGCAGTTTCATAAATAGCCGTCTACTGCCATGAAGTCGATCCGTTCACCCACAACCATTTGATTGTAGGTCATCATGAAATGATGGTGGGCCGGCCGCCAGAAGTATAGGTAATTAAAGATAATAAAGAAATGATAATAATTTATTAAAATTGAAAGAATTTGTTAATTTGAAGCCTGGCACTGTATAGTGTTTACAAGCTTCTTTATATTTGGCTCAAAACTAATTGTAGCAACACGTAAAACTGCTTCCAAACTTTCATTTGCAAGGCGGGTTCGATTTTTTGTTTTATTATTATTAGGTATTGAAAAAGTTTGTTCACATATATAGGTAGAACCAAATAAGCTGGCACATTTCAAGGCGTTTACGCGCAACTCTTCGTACATATTTTTAACAAAGTAGCGATAAAAGTGCAGCAAGTCTCCTTCGTTGAATTTGTTGCGTCAATCTTGGTCATTTTGAATGTCGATAATTTCTAACTGCATTGACTCTGGCGCGTTTTCAACTGAAATCGTGAAAGGATTGTATGTCCAACAGAGGTTTCACTTTTTTAAGGTCCGAAAATCTGTCTTGAAAAGATTGAATCAAAATATTCTAGCTTTTCTACATAACTGAAATTAATCGCAGTTTTGTTGAATTTTTCAGGCGTTTTCTTATAAATCGGAAAATGATTGTAATTTCCAGAATTCAATTGTCATCGGAAAAGTGTCAGCTTGCATTGAATGATACATGAGCGTAAAGCTGGAATATCAATTGATTTTTGTCTTGAAGCCATGTGTTCAAGACATTCAAATGATTTGTAATGTCAACTAAAAAAGCCAAATCACACAACCAATCAGAATTTTAATCAGATTTTTAAGTTCCGGACATCCATTTGTTTTTCCGCCAGAAATATAGCAATTTTTATTAAATTAAATTAAGAAATCGTTCTTATGTCAATTCACGACTTAGCCACCTTACTTCTGTATAATACAGTAAATCTTCGTATTCGTTTTCGATGTCGTCAATGAATTGTTTGAATTGTCTGTGATTGAGTACTCGTGATTTTATGTACAGTATTTACAGTCTAAACTACCACTTTCATGACATTTTGAAATTCAATTTTATTAGAACAGAGGGCTTCTTGGTGTATTTTTTTCTTGCAGATGCTTTTTCAGCAAAGTAACTAGCGCGGAATTGACACTAACTATGAAAGGAGCACCGTCAGACGCAACTCCCGATAATTTTGATAAGTCCTAATCAGTTTATGAACACTCATTTATAAGTACATTGATTATATCAACTTCTTTGGTTTGACCTTTTAATGAACACATTCCTAATAGCTCTTCTAAGACTTCAAAATCTTCAGTAGCCCTCGTTTGAATATGAGAAGTTGAGCTGTGGAACTAATATCAGTGGATTCGTCGAGTGCTAATGAAAAAAGTTCAATGATCTTTTTCAATATTACCTGACAAAGACATAATTTGTCTTTGGATAGTCATACGATTCAGTTGAATTTTCTCAAACTTTTTAGCTGCTTCTGGACACATTTTCTTAGCAGCAATTTCTATGCACTACAATTACTATGCTATACAAAATCGCCAACATTGAAGGAGCGACTTCACTTTGCCATCATTCGAGAATTTTCATAACTAACTTCTGTTGTTATGTCTGAATCTTGAATGGGTTTTGTTAACATAGCTTGCTGACCAATAAGCTCCCGTTTTTTAGCTTTCTTAATTCGCCTGTAACTTGGTAAAAGAAGGATGCTGCGTTTCATAGTGCCTTATTACTCTATATTCCTTTGCAATCGCAACAGAATTCTTGCAAATTAAACAAACGTCTTTGTGATGCGACCATACAAAAAAGTATTTCTTAGTCCAAATTTATTGAAACTGTCGATTTTCATCTTTAACCTTACGTTTCTTACTAGGTCCCGGCTTCTCCATGTTGCGATCTAATCCTGGCGAGGATTAACATAGCACCTAAAATCAATTACAGTACCTACTTAAATTACCCATCCTTTTTTCATAAATAATTGATTAAATATTATTCCTCAGAAATTTTAAGATTTTTATACAGATTTGTATCTGAAATAATGACGTAATTATTATAGTTAGAGAAATTCTTATAAAAATAGTATTTTTTTTTGTTTTATTTTAATATTTAGCCAACATTAAAGCTAAATTTGACTAAAATTGATTAAATAGGTAGTTAAACACTTATTAATAACAGAGTTTTACTTACGATTTCACAACACAATTATACACACTTGACGGGTTAACACTGCAACAGTAAATCTACCTACGTTAAATGTAGATTAAAATATATGACACCGGCTAGTTGAGTTAATATCTACACTAGAACTATTGCCTCCCAAATTACACTTACTGCACTTGTTTTCAATTTACTTCGCTTTGTTATTTCGCGTTTTTATTGTTTCTGTTGACACTTCACTCAAATTGAAACCGAACTGTCGGTCGCTGGCTAGCGTTATACCGCGCATACGATTCTGGAAGCTTCTGGAAGCTGTATCTACCTACGCGGCAATCGGGAATTCGGTACTATTGCTATCTCGCTTGCTCACACCGCGCTAGAAAATTTTTAATTTGTCTACTAGTTTGAACTTTATGTAAAGGCGGTAAGCGACACACATTACATGACTTAGCATTTTTGAGCGCTAGATTCAAATTACTTTTTGAACATTTTTTTTGGTTTTATTCTAGAATAGAATTCAATATTTTTCCAATGTACGAGAGTATTATTTTTGCTGTCGGCAGGCCACCAGTATTCGACCGGCGAGCCGCATGCGGCCTGCGGGCCGCGGTCTGTGCATCCATGCTTTACAAAAAAGGTGCCACGGATGTTTGTAATGGCCAAAAAATCCAAAGAATATTTTTTCACTCAGCATTATGGTGACCGTGACCAAAACCACCGTAGACATGTTTATACATCTCAGCAGTCATCTACATGGCCGTTAAGGTCAACTATTAGCTCAATAGAAGGTACAGCATAGGATTTCTTTACACTGCTTACTCCTTTCAAACAGCAATTACTACTATTGCTACACCACTTTTACCGACCCAGTATATATAAGCTGGTAGCTCTGTCCAATGTAACTGGACATCTTTCTATTTCCAGATATTTATTTTAAGAAGGAACACTGGATTCGATGTAAATCTGTCAATCGACGTCTCATGAATACATCTGCGATTTTTCTAAATCGTCGGATTAGGTAACTTAGTGGCAGTAACACATAAAAAGGCAGGGAGAGCAGTACTTGTACGACCCAACGTGACAGAATCAGAAATCAATTAATCATCAACAGATAATAAAAATAACCAATATTGCTCTAAGAATAGCTCAGCTGTACTAGCAGTGGGCGGGACACATTGTGACGAGAACCTAGAGCCGATGATGGCCGACCGATGAATTGAGTGGCGGCCACAAACCGGACGACGCTCAGTGGACAGAGGATCTGGACAAGCCGAGGGCCACTGAATTCCGATAGCACAGTCGTGGAGATCCGTGGAGAAAGTCTGTTTAGCAGTGCATCCAAAATGACTGGAAAGATGATGGTAATGAAGTTCAAGAGAATACTATCTACAACTATTACATTTTGGCGAGCATAGTCATAGACTATAGTGATACGCAGATTTTAACTATTCGTTTTATTACTTATTATTATATGTAGTCTTGAACTAAAACACGAAAAATACGCTAAAAACACTTAAAGACTAAAAAACTATAGTGTAATAATTCTCACTAGTAATATATTCTAAAGCGTCCCAGGGAATATGTCCAGATTCGCAAAACATTTGCAGGTTGAGAAGAGCACATTCACGGTCGCTGTTATTAAATTCGTATGTTATATTCCAACCGAGGGCACCAAACTTTTTACGCTCCTGTATGATTGCATGGAACATACATATTCCAAAAAGCATTGCACGCCAATCTTGCTCCAGCACTTTATGTACAAGGAAATAAAAATATTTTAGGTTATTACTTAAATATTATTTAAATATTTTTTATGGTAATATTTTAATTTATAGTACCATGATTTTCGAAGAAGTCTTCCTCCATTTCAATAAGAGCTCTTTTTACATTGGCTTTTAGTCCTTTCGGTGGTTCATTCGTTACTTTAACAGAATTTTGAAGTACGGAAACGGGAAATTTCGGTGTTGGCATGGAACTGAGAAAGAGTCGAAAGTCGTTGTGTATACTTTGATCGCTGCTCATGTTTGCGACTATTACTTCCAGACTTAGCATCCATGATGCTGCCAAGTGGCAATTCTAAAAAAAATACATGCAAACAAAAAATTACTGAAAATAACTAACAAAGACATTGTTAAAAAAAATATCATCAACTTATCGACTGCACTAGTTACACATAAAAAATACATTAAATTTAGCATTAATATAATGAAAGAATAGGTGCTTCAGCACCACTTTCAAAACAAACGGCCCTTATCAACATAATTGATTACTTGTAAAAACACCCAGTCGCCTTTGGGCTTTCCATTATTTATTAGTTTTTCAGCTACAGGGCCTTGTCCCTGGCCGAGAGATATAGAACGAACGCTATCCTGCTTCCCCATATCAATTGCGAATTTTTGAAAAGCTCCGAATGGGTCCGAACCAGTACTCAGGACGAAAACTAAAGGAATCGAAGAGGCCGTGTCGGCATATCTGTAAAAGTAAAACTTGATGTACTATGAATACGTGCAAAAAACACACATACGTACAAAAATTTGTTAATATATTAAAATTTTTGAGACTGAAGAATAATAATAAGTCTTTTCTTTATGTAAAGATGTAACATATCTCTCATATGTAATAAGTAGGTATATTTCGTAAGCAATGATTTTACCTTTATCTAAATTGAACTACTGTTATATTATATTTTTAAAGAAGTTTTGGGCTTTACTGAACTTTACTATAATGGACCAAATAAAACATTCAGTAAGTTGATTAGGGTTGTGGGCCCGCTGGGACGGTCCGCGAATATTGCACCACCCCGTAACTCCCACCGAAGTGATTTTGTAGCTTTGTGTTATAGACAATTCAGTTCTCTCGCTGTGCCGACCGAAGAGGTTGGTACGGCCTGAGACTCAATAATAATGATCTACTATAATGTTGGATGAATACATGTACATATGTCTTTATTTACTATCATTTTTATTTGTGTATTTATTTTTAGATTTTGCAATTAATGAAGGAATTAGGAATTATTCAATACATTTTTTTCAAATTTTATTTTCTATAATTAAACCTTCGCAGTTATATAATATATATAAAGAACATACATGAATATAAAATACATATAAGTATATTATATTATATTATATATATTAATTGTAAATGTCGTTTTGAAATGGTTTCAAATCTTCCAAAGTTATTATATCTGTAATTATACAGTATGAAAATACGCGCACAAACATGACTTTATATATTATATGATGATATTTATTTTTTGATTTTAAATTAAATATTTCTTTAAAAGAAAGAATTGAAAGAATTATTAAAATTTTAATAGAAATTAATATTTCTATTGAAATTGTAATAATACTAAATGTAATAAATATTTTAAATGATATTACAATAAACTCTCAAATGTTTGTTCGTATATTTTTTTATTTATATATATTGTATAACTGCGATGGTTTAATTATTGATTTAAAGAAGTATACTATGTAATCATAGTCTATAAATGAACATTTACTAATCGCCTATACGTATAAAGGGGCAATCAAGGTTTGCAAAGCGCATCCCAGGTTCCAGATATTCTATAGTAGGGATTATATGAGACGCGGCGATCGATACAGCCATTCTAGCTTGCCTAGGGTTCATAGTGCATAGTGCATTCATTCTGCGTCGCGCCTTGTGAAAGATCTGACGTGATATATTATTAAGAAAAACGTTTTTGTTCATTAATAAATTTAACAGGGTGATCATACATACATATAACAAAAAATATTTGATTTTAGATGCAGTTACATAATTAAGTTTTGATTAAAATGGCAGAAAGTGTGATTTCGGTAAACTACAGCGAAATGAATTTCTGTCTTAAGAATGGCATTGAAATGCCGGCAGTGGGATGTTAGTAACATAATTATTTTTACTAAAAAAAATTTCCAATACATTTTTAATAATATATATATATATATATATATATATATATATATATATATATATATATATATATATATATATATATATATATATATATATATTTAAATTAAATACTTTTATAAACATAAGCTTTGCAATTATTTCAGTGGGGACATTCCGGTTGACAAATTATGATGTGCTATATAAAACGGTAGATTACGCCCTCCAAGCCGGTTATAGATTATTTGGTATGTACTACTTAAGTTTATTTTTTGACTAATTACAAAGTTACTAATTATTCACTGCATTATCTTAATAGATACAGCGGCTATGCATAATAATGAGAAGCACCTAAAAAGCATCTTTCAGAAGTTGCTCCCAGAACATGGCTTAACCCGTGAGGATATATTTATAACTACAAAGATGGGTATTTATATACTTACACCGTTATTATTTTAAAATGGGGCATATTTTGAATATATTTATAATATTATTTATTTTGGCAATTTTCAGCACCGTCTACTGACGGTAGATTTCTTAATAACGCGTTTGAGAAGTCTTTGTCTAATATGGGGATGGAGTACATAGACCTGTATCTGATACACTTCCCGGGGTCTCCTTACAGCGACCCAAAGAACAAAAAACATGCTAAACTACGCCGAGAGTCATGGCTAGCTCTCGTTAGACTTTATGATGAATCGAAAGTTCGAGCCATCGGGGTGTCCAATTTCACGATCAGACATTTGATGCAGCTCTCCGAGGTGATGGCAGTTGGGCCTATGGTGAATCAGGTATTGAATATTCAATTTAAAATTATACAATATATATTATAGATATACAATAAATCAGTAATTGAAGAGAAAATATACTATTATCGTATATTTACAGATTGAATGGCATCCTTATTACTACCAACCAGAGATGATTCAATACTGTTACGACCACAACATTAGAATCCAGGCCTACAATTCTTTTGGTGGACTATCCCGAGGCAACCGGGACCTGATTGAAGATCCAGTAGTAACCACTTTGGCCCGCAAGTATCAAGTGACGTCAACTCAAGTCCTCCTTGTGTGGGCTTTACAAAAGGGAGTGGCCGTAATTCCAAATTCCACGAATCCTTACCACATAAGGAAGAACAAGCAGCTTAAATTTCGCCTCTCCGAAAAGGATTTAATGACTCTGGATGAGTTGAGTATTAAGAACCTGAAATATTCGTGGGATCCGACATTGATCGCATGAAGATTGAGGAGGTACTCTGATATTTTCTTGGAAATATCAGGGATCCTTATAAACATCAGACGCATCAAGCTTTTCTCTCCGTGGTTTATTTGTAATTTGTCTAATCGTCTAATAGTTTTGCCTTCATATAAAGAGGGTTAAAAAATTTAATATCTTCTTTTAATATACAGGGACCGTAGCGTTTGGCGCTTGGCGCTGTAAGTATGCAATATACAGTAAAATCAACTTAATACGATTACGTATTATAGATTTATCCGCATCAATTGGCACTAGTTCTTGTTGTTTTATTAATTTCTTTATTTTATTGATGACAATGCGATATATGCGGTAAGAAATTCAATCCATCAATTAATTTTTTTTATCTTTTTTCGTTCGAACGATTTTCCGCTTATGACGCGGTTTTTACTGGGTTCCTTTTAATCGTCTTAAGTTGGTTTTACTCTATGTATGTATTTGTGTCCTCTAATATATCTATGTGTCTATGTGTCTATGTGTGTAGGATATTGTGGATTCACACAACTGTATGTTAGATAAGAAATTAATGTACCGTGTATTTTCCCTACTTGTATTCAACATTATTTTATATATTTATTGTAGAAATTGGTTTCTATCGAACTCTCTAATCCGCCTACTTACTATATTTATATATATTATATATTTCACTATATTAATATTTTAATCACCAACATTTTATTTCTCTTTAAACCTTTAATCATTTTAAGCATCGACCAACTCCTTTACAACCTATATAAAATTATTTTTATATAAATTTTGAAAATATATAGGAATTAAGATTGTTTTTGTCTTCGAATAGTTCTTAAAAAGATTTTACTGTTGCAAGGTATTTTTACATTTATACCCTCCATTTTCCTATTCAAGGTGATAAATCATTTCTTGATACAGTTTATTTTAGAATTATGTACTTGTTTATATTTTAAGCCTTTTATGTAATGTAGTATATAAAGACAAAAATATCTTTTAGGTTATAATATATTACTAATAAACATAGTACCTACTTCTCTCGATTTTCGATGTTTAATCTAAATTAATAAACACAGTGTATGAGTGTGTAATTTAAGCAAATTATATCAGAGAACGTTTTCTCGTCCAGGGTAAAAAGAGAAATGTCCTTGATATAGTCATTAATCAGTGTATACGATATTCAATACTTGATAATAATAATCTTATCAATTAAATTGTATCTGTGTTGTGATTGGTCTTTTATTTTTTCCACATCTTAACGAATTAGATAATAACTAAACCTATTTAGACACCGCAAAGCGAATTTCATATTTTAGGCGAAGTAATTTAAAAACAGCACTTTTAGCGATTTAAATTACACAATTTTGTATCAACTTTTGTCAAAATTATTAAAATGACAATATAAATGAAATGAAAATATCACGTTCTATTCAGTAAGTACAACAATCTATTGATTGCTGGTTAATGTTGTTTGGTATTAACAAAGCTTTTAAAATTTAATAATAGACAAGGAATATATAACGAAATTTACTAAAAATAAGATATGTGAAGTTCGATTTTTATTCATATATATAGAGCGTTATTGGTAATTGGACGTTTTTCCATGAGGGAATATATGTACATACATACGTAGATGCCTTGCGAACTGATTACCTACTATATAAACTAGCAGGAAAATCACCCGTCTTTGTCTTTATATATATTTGTTTGTCTATATATATATATATACATATATATATACATATATATATACATATATATATATATATATATATATATATATATATATATATATATATATATATATATATATATATATATATATATATATATATATATATATATATGTATATATATATATATATATATGTATCTATATATATATATGTATATATATATATATATATATATATATATATATATATATATATATATATATATATATATATATATATATATATATATACATATATATATATATATATATATATATATATATATATATATATATATATATATATATATATATATATATATATAAAGCGGGCTAGCGTCTTAAATGTGCCCAGAACTTCTTTAAACCGCATTCGCATAAGATTTACATTTTCATTCTTATAAAATCCAAATGGTACAGGCATTAATGCCTCAAGATCTTGGCACTAGGCTGCAATTTGACAACGAAATGATAGAGAAGTTTACGAGCTTTACCAACATTTTTTTTAGACGAGGCACATTTCCACCTGAACGAGGATGTCAACAGGCAAAATTGCAGGTATTGGAGTGACACCAATCCGAAATTAAGGCATCAAAAACCCCTGCATTCACCTAATGTTACTGTATGGGCAGCATTGTCAGCAAGAGGCGTTATTGGACCTTATTTTTTTGAAGATCAAAGAGAACACTCTGTTATAATGAATACAGAGCGGTTTATTGCTATGGTATAAAACTTCTTAACTCCAACGCTGCAGCATTTTGATGGTTTTAATCAACGATCGTGGTTTCAGCAAGATAGAGCAACATATCACACCTCCAATGACTCATTGAGTGCAGTTCGCGAAATTTTCGGCAAAAAAGTGATATGTGGCAAAAGAGGTGAAATCAACTGGTCCCTTCGTAGCCCGGACCTGTCTCCGATGGATTTTTTTCTTTGGGGATACCTCAAGAGTAAAGTTTTCGATACCAACCCAGTGTCTACAGAGGAATTAAATGCAAAATGCAAAACAATGTGAGGAAATGCAAAATATTTCTCGAAACACTTGTAATGCCGTCATTGCAAATCTTCACTACAGGTTACAGCAATTCCAAAATAATGAAGGATCACATTTGGACGATCTAATTAAAAAAAAATGAAATCCCCGTTTATGTGTTTCATAATTCATAAATAGTTTGTCTAATAAAATTAGTTAATTTTTTATTACTGTTTGAAATGATAAAAGACTTTTGGTCCACCTGTATGTTATAATTTATTTATATCATAATTTTACGTCCAAGCTCTGTCCCAGTAATGCATCAACGGAACTGGCTGTTAATATGAACCGCGGGCGACGGAGAGAGCGGGCGTGCGAGTGAAGATATTATTAAACACGGTTAATTTTTTTATGATCAGGGCAGTAATACTTCCATATACTGTCAAGAATAAATAGCTTAAAAATAGTGGTGGCATCTCTCTGGATAGACGTAGTTTGCTTAAAATTTTCACCTCTTGACGATAGAATAGAGCTACTTATTAATCATCATCATCAGCCTATTGCACACTGCTGGACGTAGGCCTCCTCCAGGGTACGCCATAAGGCACGATCTCTCGTTTTCGCTACAGTCACTACCAGCCGCCTGCTTTATGTCATCGGTCCATCTGGCCGGAGGACATCAACGCTACGCTTGCTGCGTTTTCTCTATTCGAGAATCTGTTTGGTCCATCGTCCATCGGTTCTACGACAGGTGTGACCAGCCCACTGCCACTTCAATTTGATACATTTCCAGACTATCTGTTACTTTGATCTTATAGCGGATAATCTCATTTCGAACTTTATCCATTAGTGAGATCTCGAGCTCTCTGTCATGCAGCCGGTGGGCCAGTCTTACTGTCAGGTTCCATGTCTCGGTTCCGTAGATCATGATTAGTAAGATGTATTAATCTTAGGATCGTAGGAGACCTTGGTCTTAAGGCATTGTGGCAAGGATGGCTCGAGGATATGACACAACTTCCCAAATGCTGCCCTTCCAAGCGAGAGTGCATCTTCTGGTGATTTCAGCCAAAAAATTGTCTCTACGCAACTGCAATGTTTGCCCAAGGTATACATACTTCTGGACAACTTAAAGGGCTACACCTTCACCGGAGACTGGTTCAGAGATAATGTGTTGATTGGTCTTGTCCAAGTTCATCGTAAGTCCAACACGCCTCGAGGCAGTATTTAGACTCGACAACATTTTTTGCAGGTCCTGGAAAGTTATAGCCATTATGACTATGTCGTCGGCAAACTGCAGATGCGTGAGACATTCACCGTTAAAGATGATGCCTCCATCCTACTGCAGTCTTAGTAAAGAGTCCCGCGTTAGTTAAAGAGTTTCGAGGATATAACCTCAGCTTGTCTTACATCTCGGAGTAGATGGATAGGTCTTGTTTTGTGGTTGCCATTGCCATTTGATAGAGGTTTCTCAGCACCTCAGCAGTCACTATCGCCAGTCGACTTGGAACCGCTGCAAGGATTCCAGAACAGCCTAGATTTCTATGGAGTCGAAGGCTTTCTCGTATTCCACGAAAGCTATACACAGCGGTTGGTGATACTCCTCTGACTTTTGTATAACCTGCCGTACAGTATGGAAGTGTTCCACGGTGCTGAAGTCTTTACGAAACCCAGCCTGTTCCGGTGGCTGGAAGGCGTCAAATCTTAATTCGTCAGACGGTTCGGACGTAAATATAGACGAAAACACGACGAGATTAACAGTGGGCATACTCCCGGGGAAGACTCCTGTACTTGAGAAGCGGAAAAGGCTGTTCAACTCCGTAATAGAAAGTGGTACAACCCCGAAGGGGTGGAGCAGAGGTGTTGTGGCATTGTTTCTAAAAAAAGGAGACAAAACACTCCTCAAAAACTATAGGCGGATCACATTTCTGAGCCACGTCTATAAGCTGTTCTCAAGAGTGGTTACTTATTAATAGTAACAGATAATATTAAACAACATACATAATATGGGTATTACTTAAACATGTAAATTATGTAAAATTATGTAACACTTATAAATAAAGCAGCGTGAGAAAGGACGCATAGGTCAGAGCGCTTGGACGGTTTCTATGAGGCGCGGGTTCAAATCTTGCTGCGTTCAAACTTTTATATGTTTTGTTTAAGTGAGTCCTTACTATACCGACTTTGACAGTCAAATTTAAAACGATTTTCTGTTGTTTTTAAATTCCGTTCGTGGTATTCTATGAAGATTTTCTAGATTTGTGTCTTATTATTTAAAAAATCTGCATAACAAGACTACTACTACTATTTATTAGTAAGTTTAAATTATAATTATGTTATCAATTCGCGATGAATTTTATTTAATCGACTATTTACTGGTTAGTATTATTTATTTTTGAACATAAAAAGCATGCCATTCAGGTAGGCCGCACTGGCCACACGCGACTATTACTTACACAAGACGGGATGAGTTTTTTATGCATCTTCATAAGTTTCGTATCTAAGTGATTCTTGCGTGTTTTTGCAATTGTAGCATGCCAATAACCATTTTTAATATAATACATAAAAGCTATGCTCATATTGAACCATCTGTTTCCCACAAGCGTGCAAATCTATTAGCTCACGTCTTCAAAGACCACTTTTTAATATTTTTGTTACGAGTTTCACTCGGCGCCACTATTACCTAGTCTTGCGTAAGTTTGATGAACTTTTTCTTTTAAAATGTTACAGCAGATATTCTAAATCTATCTTACTTGATATTTTATTATAATTTTATTAGTTGTTTATTAATTACTTGCACGGATAAAACTTATTTTTAGTTTACGTAAAAAAGAAAATAGTAAATTTTTAATTTGCAAATAAATTTTAAGTAGAACAAATTACTTACAAGGTGTTGAGTTGAACAGTAGGACTTTCAATGAAAACGGGCCCCAAACTGGTGCTTACGTACTGGGCGATGGCAAACACCAATTTTTCTTCCTTTAAGCTTTTAATTAACATTAACTTTTCAAACGTACTTAGACGTGCATCCCAATTGACTTTAGGAGCATGCGAGTCCTTTTTATTTATATGAATATCCTGTATAATTTTATAATTGTTAAAAATGAAGGGCAAAAGAAATCACAAAAAAAATGTTTTTAGGATACTTCTACTAGAACTACTAGAACGAAACTTTTATAAGATCTCTTTGTTTTCCGACGGTCTGTCCATCAATCAAATCAAGACATTTTTCCTCAAGATTGCGTATCAACATCAGTTGCATTAACAAGATGTAAAATATCAAGGCCTGCAATCTCTTGGAGCAAAGAAAAAAATATAGTAATTGTCAATGCAAGCAAAAGATGCGATCGTTTCTGCTTTGTTTACGTCGCATATTGTATGAGCTCGCTGCGTTATATATATATATATATATATATATATATATATATATATATATATATATATATATATATATATATATATATATATATATATATATATATATATATAATTTTTAAATATTATAGTAAGATCGGTAGTGCAATTTGTATACTGCAACGTGAACGTCTAAGAAAAATAACCATAATAATTCGTACCAGGGAAAAGGTGCCAAGTTTAATAGGAATTTTCCTTAGACAGTCAGCGACGAGTCCCGCGAAGCTTGGTTCACTGTCCTCTAGATGGTGAACTGCGAGCCACATTTGGTCTGTGAGATTATCTAATGCGGGCTTCTTGGGCAGTGCCTGTTGAATTTGTATAGTAATAATATCAATAAAAGTAAAAATAGTAATTATCAATAAAATATAATTAAATGTTTAATCAATTTCTACCAACGAAATTAATAAATATATTTGTTATAAGGAATCTTAGGAGAGATATGGCTGTACCTAACGCCGTATCTGGGAAAGTCCCGATAAATTTACTCTTACTTGACTTTGTATTTGTGCACATTGATTGTCAGTTATTCGTAAGTTTTTTATTAAGTCAATTAACACTTACAACTTTAGTACCAGCAGGTCCTCTTAACACATAGTTCCACTGGTCCTGTGACACTTGTCCGGAGTGCAAATAAATAGCCATGTTCAGAAGAAAGCTAAACACTAACTTGTGCCTCTCAAACAGACCGCGAGACACATTACGATATACTGATAGCGTGATCTCACGGTGAAGGATTTCCAGACGTTCTTCTAAGATATCACATTTTTCACTCTTCTCAATGACCAAATTGAATACCTGTATAATATAAATATAGATTATATAATTCGAATTGATATACCTTCTAATATTAAGGAAATGTAATTTTTTTGAATTTGGTTAGGAGTCGAGAGGAGCTCGGATAATGGACGTTTGCGATAATGCACACTTCGGCGGAGTCCCTTAAACCTACACTTGGGTCACCTACAAGTCCCAGTCACTGGTTGAGTTTCTCTCTGGTTGAGTACGACGCGATGGTAGGTATAGGTAGCTTCATCTCTTGTTAGCTCATTTTACTGTCTATCGTAAAACTTTTAATAATAAAATGTATTTTGATTTTGAAATAATATCAATTTAAATTACACTTTAACTACGTGTGATAACAGCCTTATAACATTAATAAGCCCAATAATTGCCAATCAAACCTGATTAAAATATTTAAGCGAGAATTGATACATAGGGTCAATATCGGCAAGCTGGGCCACGGCAAAGTAAAGGACGGCGCCGCGTGTAGCCACTGTGCGATACTTCTCCCGAGCGGCCGATATTCTTATTTCCGTTGCTTCTGTTTCTTCTAGCCGTGCATTTATTATTTCTGATGTTTCCTAAAATGTTACGGTATTTTTAAATAAGAAAAATAGAATTATTTTTAATTCGACTAGCTAATAGTTATTACAACAATGATGTTCTATATCTATCAATGTTACCTTGCTTTCATTTAAAGTTTCGATAAGTTCTTCATCATCCAGAATATTGCCTGATGATGCGTATAGAAGACGTAATATTTTATCTTCAATTTCTAGTAGAGTTGCTTTGTCTGCGTTGATCCTAACGATAAGCTCGGATCTCTGCAATTCGAGGTCTGGACGCTCTAAGCGCACTACATCACTACAATCATTTTCTAAGAATAAATGTTTACATAAAATCTTTTTTTTTGTTTTAAATATACAAAAGCGCTTTAATAAAAACATATTAACATTTTAATATTTATGTATCTCTTAGCAATAAAGGGATTTCGTTAAATTCAAATTAAATAATTATTACTTTTACTGAACTTACGCTAGTAACTGGTCCTCCAGTCCCGATAAAGTGACAGTGAAGTTAACAAGAGTTACTTGTATACAGATTTCAGGTAAATAATGTGGATTAGCCAACTTAGTAGTGAGATACAGGCGGAAATTGGTATCGTATTCAATGTCACTATCGCCCAAGTGGATTAGAAGACGGCCAGCCTTAATTAATTAGAATTAATTAAAAACAATTATAAAAATAATGTTTAAATTAATACACATACTATGATATGAGAATTTCAACATACCTAGTTAATAATATAAAAAACAACGCGATATAAGTTAATAAAGAAGGAAGACTACTCCGGAACTTATGCCTTACATGTAAATTATTCAGAATTCCATGTGAATTATCACAAAATAAACAAAAACTGATATCTTTACCTGTAAGAATGTTTGTTTAAGGAGGACAGGAGACAGAGTAGCTTCGAGAGATTCCCCCAAGTCTTCAATAAGCATCGGCCAGCCCAGTCTAATACAATTTTCTAATATACGCAGGTAAGCTGGATCGTTTAATTTAGTTATTTGCAATCCATTTACGAGTTCCATATTCTTAACCCATCTGTTTGCCTTGATGGTATTATATATATAATTTACTATATTTAGTAAGCATTTTTTAAGTGATTTTATAATATTAATATTTACTGTCCAGCTATTTCCCTTAATTTTATGTAATTTCTAGTAAGCTCTACTATACAAATATACCCATAATAGGATTATATATCATTTAGCACACCTGCTCCTGTGGATCAATGGTTAGAGGCCACCTTCCCGCGCGAGTCACTAAAATACCATTTTCAGTTGATACTGCATCGCGAGGCAAGCCCTGTGCGTTCCACGTTCGTACTGTGTACGAATCTGCCATTACCGTGATGAGACTGAAAGTTTTGTCATCTTAGAAAATTCATTAATAACAAATACTTTGTTAAAAATAATTATTAATTACATAATTAATGGTAATTGTTTAAGATGTCCTCAATTATTTTTCTCATTAGAAAATATATTTATATATAAATTTAGGGGTTAATGCATGTGTGTTAACTTTTCTCTATAATAGAAAATAGTAAGGTTAATAAGAAGGAATTCAATTCAATTCCGTTGTTTAAATAGGGAGTTTTCATAAATAATAATTACTCAAAAGTATCCGATGAGGGTATTTCCAATTCGTGGCATTGATACACCCATTTAACTTCTAGCTCTCGTCGGTAATGGGACGGAAAGGCGCCGAAATACGCGATACAACCTGAAGCTATTATTATATCTCCCGTAGTACATTTCAATCTAAATGTAGCTGCCTGAAATACAATGTATAATTTACAAACTTTAATAACATTAATTTAATAACTTACATAAGAAAAATCTGTTAATTATTACCTTAACGCCTTCTTCCCACCGAGATTTTTCATCAGCAAGTGCTTGTGTAAGTTTGCCAGCGCGCATGAGTCGCGCCGCCGCCAGATCCACGTCTGCTTGCAGTTTAATGCGTTCGTCTTCTACTACCTGTTATGTATATACTCATTATTAAATAAAAATTACAAAGTCATGTTTTTTATAAATCGAACTAAAAGCATTAAAACCGCGCACGGGTGGTCATCTTAACATGGTAAAGACTTAATCAGGTACTTGAAATATTCACATTTAAATAAAATTTGTACATATAAAATTATTGTACACTCATCGGATCTGGATACTTAAGCAAATTTTCAAGTAACAAGTGGGACAAGAGTTTTTTACATTGATAGGTGAAGACAATCTAATAAAAATGTGTTTAAAATACGAGTTTTATAGTCATGTAATATTTTGTCATATTTTACATACACTATGTAAAATATTTCAACCATAACGTAATTTGTTTGGTTGTAATGTTTTAGATAATGGTTTCACACCATTGTTATGTTATAATTAGGAAATAATATATAGAAATAAAATAACCTTAAGTTCATCCATCATTTTAGCTAATTGAGCTTCGATAGCTTCAACTTCTTTTTGCTTAGCACGTAAGACTGCCATCACACTTTTCAAGATTGCGGCGGCTTCTTTATGCCTGAAATATGGCAGTTTTAGAATCATAATGTTAAATATAATGCAATCTGAAAAATCAAATATAATTTCTACTTTATAATGGTGCTTGTTTACATAAATTACAAAAGTG